>OZ038389.1:32134129-32156629 GCA_964036045.1 Eutreptiella sp. 'Long Island Sound 2002'
CCATCATGCACACCTTGTCATAGGGTGCGGGGGTGTGCAGGTGCCTCGCGCCCCTCCCATCATGCACACCTTGTCATAGGGTGCGGGGGTGTGCAGGTGCCTCGCGCCCCTCCCATGGGGGAATGTTTGCCCGGCGCGCGCCCGGCGCGCTACTTTTAGACTATGTTCCCCCCGAAGAGCCCCCAAGCACACCCCTTGGAAACGCCCTTAGAATTAGGTGACCCAAACTGCCCCAGCTCAAGAAAGTTGCAAACTGGGGTACACGAGACCACTCTCGCTCCTTTAAGGGCAATCTTGGTCAACACCTTAGCAAGTTGGGAGAATGGGGGGTTAGGATAGCACAACCGCATCGATCTCCAGTAGAAGCGATAGGCGTTATTGAGGTATCGCGAACAGTAGAGCTGCATCATAACATTGGTCCCACACGTGTGGGTGTCAATACATTCAGTACAATAGTGCTCCTTACACTCATCACAAACTGCGACGGTGGAGCGTTCTGGCAACACAACACACACACTTATGCCTCATCCTCTGCCTCATCTTGCGTGCCACAACCGAGCAAACAGCTGCTCAATGTGTGCCCTATACCACCCGTGCTCGTCATTGTAACATTGTTGGCGGGCTGTCAAAGCGCCATCCCGTCCCGTCCCGGGGGCCAAGGGGCAAATCCATATAATGTTGCCCAACATATCAACGGCAACAATCCACCGGTAGGGCACGGGTCACAAAAGATGCCCGGCGCGCGCCCGGCGCACTAACGTTCCCCCCATCATGCACACCTTGTCATAGGGTGCGGGGGTGTGCAGGTGCCTCGCGCCCCTCCCATCATGCACACCTTGTCATATCGTGGGACCTTCACACTGTCTCCCGCGCGGCACTGCATCAGCCGCTGGAGGGTTTGTGCCCCCAGGGGGATGTCATGAGTGCCTGCATTGCCCCGGCCCTGCATCAGGGGATTATCTGAGCACAAACGGAGGCCTTTAAAGCGCAGCGCACCGATCCGAATGCAAACCCAACCAGACATGCAGGGGCAACCGGGCTCGCAATTGAGGAGGGGGGGGGTCGATAGAGCCCCCTGGCTAGACCCTCCCCCTCCCCCAAAAAGGGCTCAATTGACAGGACCCCCAAAATCCCACCGAGACTGACCCCCAGGCCTCGGAGGTGACTCGGACCCAAAAAATCGGCAAAAAATGAAAATGGGATTTTTGGAATCAGCGCGTCGAGGGGGTTCAGAAAAGTCATCATTTGCCAGGTATTTGGTGGAAAAAAATAACCATTTTTAATGCTCAAAAAAATTTTCGGCGCCAGACTTCATAATAACTGATTAATGGTGCCTGTCAATTGAGCCCTTTTCCCAACCCCCACCCCCCCAGATTTTGGGGGCTCTATTGACCCCCGCCCTCCCTCACTTGCAAGCACGACATGCCCAGCGTGCAACACATATAACCGTCTGTCCACAAAAACAGACCACACACATGCGCAAACCAACGCGCCTACAACGCCGCGCCACAACGCGCGTGCAAGAACGTTCGTGCCACAACGAGTGGGCAGGCCCTGTCTCCGAGGAGTAGAAGGGGGCAGTCGGTGGCGAGTCCCTAAACATCCCCTTCACCTCTCCGGCCGTTGCCCCCCCCCCCCCCCCACATGCACAACACCATCACCCCATTACTATCTCTCATCCGCTGGATCGTCCCCTGCGTTTGATTCGCGTCCAGTTCCCATGTTCCAGTACCTCTGTGTCAAGTGGTGTGCAGGTCTGCAGCGGTGCAATCACGTTCTGCTGCGACTATTAGAGGGTGCCACGCAACAAGAGTGACGCCACTGGTACTGTGTGGAGGGCCACGGGTGGTCTGGATGTGGCCAGCGAGCAGCAGTGGGTGGGGGGATACACCACATGGCGAGTGCATGGGGGGCAGCATTCGGTGAACATTCTTGCCCTCCTGGACATGTGTCGTATATTCCCCTACCTAAATGATCTTCTTGATACAGGGGGGGGGGGATTTAGTATGATCTTCTTGATACAGGGGGGGGATTTAGTATGATCTTCTTGATACAGGGGGGGGATTTAGTACGGGAAAATTTTTGCCCGGAAAAAATCCGCGCGGGAAAAATTCCGCCACAATCGTTAAAAGTGATGGGAAAAATTGTGCCACACTTTTCCATGGTGAAGGGCAAGGCCTAAGGTCGGCTCTCCTTACTGAGGGGGACACCACTTGAGGAAAAGGTGTGATGAGGGTCTAGTTTGCTGAGGTCCACACAGTTCCCCGGCACTGCAAGTGGCATCCAAATTACTGATTGCGCCCAGCCGCTGACAGCCGTTGACACTGCGCTCACTATTAACTGGCAACTACATGTGGTAGGCAGCACAATCGTAAAAGATGGGGAAAATGGCGCCAGAATTGGGCGTACTAAATGTTTCCAGACAGGTTTCTTCAGCTACTAAATCCCCCCCCCCCCTGTATGGTTGGTGC
Source organism: Eutreptiella sp. 'Long Island Sound 2002' (assembly GCA_964036045.1). Lineage (NCBI taxonomy): Eukaryota > Euglenozoa > Euglenophyceae > Eutreptiales > Eutreptiaceae > Eutreptiella > Eutreptiella sp. 'Long Island Sound 2002'. The sequence continues at coordinate 32,136,601 of OZ038389.1, forward strand.
CCTCTCTCAATGTACCGTGTCCCAGTGCCCTGTGCCCTGTGCCTCCATCACTTGTGCCCTCTACTGCATCGGCTTGTGCCATCTGTCTGATGGCATGTCTGGATGATTTGTGCTCTCCATCTGGTGGCTGGTTGACGCATCGCAGTGGGTGGTCAACCAACAGCAGCCGGTGACTCACCCAAACAGCGGTCGCCTGGTCAGCAACGGCATTTCGCGATTCATCGAGAGCAAGAGAGGCGCATCTGCGCAGGACGCCAGCGAATGGCAAGGGGTCACCTTTGAACTTGTCCGAGACCTGCCGCTGCTCCGCGTGCGTGAGGTAGAAGTCGTCGATGGAGACGGCCGCACAGGAGCGCCCCCGCGCCCCCAGCAGCGTCTGCAGCGTCTCCTGCAGCGTGGTCTTGCCACCGCCCTGCGGGCAGCTCAGTCCCAGCACCAGCGGCCCCGGCCCCGGCCCCGGCGCATCGGGACCGCCGCACGCCCTCACGCCGTCCAGTTGCCGGAGGATCCAGAAGTAGATGGGCAGATAGTAGTGGTACAGGCGGACGGCCTGGGCCGCCTGCAGGGCAGAGCACAGGGGATGTGGGCCCCGAGTGCACCGCGCCCCCCCCCCCCCCCCGAAGGAATGCTGGCTAAGTCACGTGTGCACAGGCGGCAGACAAAACAAAGCGCAGAAGAAGATGTGGCTCGTCAGTGGCCTACAAGACCATAGGTACCTTTCTGTCAAAATTGAAAGCAAAGATGCCCGTGGGTAGTTCACTGAGCAAACAAAGACAGCCCCCCCCCCCCCCCCGCGCCCCCTTCCGCCAGTCCCCCTGGGGAAGTCTGCAACAGAGCCCACACTACACCGGGAGGCAAACCGCGCAGGGTCATCGTGAGCGGGGCAGAAGGGACCGCCAGGTACCCCAAACACATGCTCCGCCCCAAGGGCTTGGCAGCACCTCCTCCATCGGCGTGGCAGGAGGCGCAGCTTGCAGCTCCCGCCTTGCCCCTGCTCTGTTTTGTGGTATGCCCCCTGGGTGGGGGGGGGGGGGCACAGGGATGTATTCGAAGGGGGGGGGCATTCGCCTTTTCAAGTCCTGGACGCTAGTGCGATTGAGGGGATCAGGGGGTTAGCGGGTGAGAGCTCATCTATATACAGCTGTATACAGATATATAAGGCCCTTACCCCCCCCCGCCCCCCCAGCGTATCGCGGCGCGACGGAAGGACCCGGGCCTCCGTCCTATGTGGGATCCTCTGAGGAGCGACCCTGCCCAGACCTCGGGCTGTGCGCTCCCCCATCCGCGCCCGCAGGTGCAGGTGCGGCTGTGGGGGGTTGGGCGCCCCCCCCTCCCGATGACTGCACTTGCCGAGTGAAGCCAAGGCTCAAGAGCCCCCCCCCGCGGGGCGGCAGACGGGCTGCCGCACCCCTGCGCTGCGAGGGGCGCCCCTGACGGTCTGCCCCACGCGCTGCCCTGCCCCCCCGAGTCGCACTGCCGCGCTCCTGCGCCTGTGCCGCCCCCCCACGAAGGGAGGGGGGGGGGCTGCGCCGTGCCGGAGGGGGGGCGGGACCACCCTGTCCCCGACCCTGGCTCTGTCCCTGACACCCCTGACCCAGAGCAGCAGCCTCTGGCTGCCCCTGAGCCTGCACCACAGATTGCCCTGCAGCACCCTGCTGCCCCAGACCCTGCCCTGCAGCATCCTGCTGCCCCACACCCTGCCCTGTAGCATTCTGCTGGCCCAGGCCCTGCCCTGCAGCATCCTGCTGCCCCAGACCCTGCCCTGCAGCATCCTGCTGCCCCAGACCCTGCCCTGCAGCACCCTGCTGCCCCAGACCCTGTCCTGCAGCATCCTGCTGCCTCTGATCACTGAGGGGTGGGGAGGCACCTTGACCCTGTCCATCCCGAAGCCACCCTGCAGCTCCTTGCTGCTCGCGATCCCGGGGTGGGGGTGGGCCACCCTGAGCCCCATCCGCCCGCGCCGCATCAATGAGCGCGGCCGAGATGGAGCCAAAAACGTCCGCAAGGCTTGCGCGCCCCTGTCCCTGCCCCCCGCCCCCCCCGCGGGACGCGCCCACAGTTGGAGGGGGGGGGGGGGGCAGTGAAGTTGTGGCCGACGACGCAGCCAGCGGGGGTGCCCGCAGCCACCGCCCCCCAGGAGAAATGAGGCCAGAGCCACTGAGGCTGGTCGCCCGTGGCTGGGACTGCGGCTGTGGCTGACCCACCCCCCCGCCGCCCGCCCCCCCCCCCCGCATACCCCCGTGGGTGGTGGGGGTTGGAGTCCCGGGAAGAGTGGGAGAGAGATGACCCAGCCCTAGGAGGGGGCCTCCGGCGCGGTGGCTCGTCGTCGGAGGAGGAGCCGACGCGTGGCGGCCGCTGCCTCCGCCCCAGCACTGCCGGCGGCAGCACGCGCCGCCGCGCCTGCGGCCGCTCATCCTCTGATGAGCCCCGCGGCGACTCCCGCCCTCGGGAGCCCAGCACCGTGCCTGGGGGGGGCGCGGGCGGGTGCACCTGCTGGGGCGCTTGGAGCCACGCACGCAGTGCCCTGGCCCCTGCGCGTTGCGCCGCCGGTGCCAGCCGGTGTCCCTCGTGGCCTAAGGAGCAGCAGTATTTAATGCCTTGACCGGTTGCCGCGCACGCCGCGCACGTCGCCGCTCCGTGCGCAGGGCACAAAACGCGCACGGTGCCCAAACCGCGTCCGAGCGCCCGCGGGGCCCCAGCAGGGCGCGCCGGCGGTGGTGGCTGCGCGGGCGGGCAGCGCGGCCGCTGCGGGCGCGCCCGCTGGAAGGGGCGCAGCGACGCCCGACCACCCAGGGGGCGAGGCAGGTAGTCGTTCAGGAAGGCCTCCTGGCGCCCCCTGCCCGGCCTAGCCAGCCGCCGCGCCCATAGGGCCCTGCAGTGCACCTCAAGGCGGCGCATGTGCTCCTGCATGGCTTGGCGGCACGCGAACACGGGCCTCTCCGTGCGACCCATGCACCTGTAGCCTCCAAGCGGGACAAGTGCATTGCAAAGTGGGCGCAGCTGGCCCCCAAGGAGCTCACCAGCACGCAAAAACTGTTGCGTTCTGTCGAGTGCGAGCTTGAGCACGTGCGCGCGTTCACGTAGTGGCAGGACACGCCCCGCCAACTTGTGCCCTGGGGCCGCTGGGAGGGTCCGGCCCGCATGCTCTTCGAAATCCAGGGCCAATTCCACGTACGTGACTTGGCCCTGGCCAGGGAGCCACAACAGGGCCCCTGCCCACCGCAGCAAGGCATGCAGAAACGTCGCCTCCCACGGCCAATGCGGCGGCAGCCCCTCAGGGGCATCCAACGGGGGTCGCCTGGGCAGTGGGCCCGCCCCAAGTTGGTGCCATGGATAGGCTGCGCGTGCGTCCGGCGCCCGGCCCCGCGCCGGACCGAAGACGGTCGAACGGTGGCCCCCCCTCTGCTGGGCAGCGTCCAATGCCGTCTTGCGCGCCGCGAGCACGGCAAGGAACATCCCGTACAGGCAGTACAGGAGGTCCTTTGCCAGCTGCAGCGCATCGTTGTCGGGCACTAGGGCCAGCGGGAGCAGCCCTGCCGAGCGCAGACAGGCAGGCCACGCAGACGGTACAGCCAACGTGGGGAGAGGGCGCGCCGCCGCCTCCACTAGCGGGCGCCATGCTGCCCGTGCCGGCTCCCAGGAGGGGCAGGCCCACAGCATGTGCTCGTCCGTTTCGGCGGGGGCCCCACAGTGAGGACAACGCGGGTCCGTGCGGATGCGGTGCTCGTGGGCTCGCGCCGCAGTCCACGTGGCCCCAGCTAGCTGCGAGCGCAGCAGCACCAGCTCCAGTTCGTTGCACGCTACGGTCAGTGCATGACGCACCGCGTCGCGCTGCACGGCTCCCCCGAGGCCCCCGTACGTCCGCGGGCGGCGGCGCTCCAGGGCCTGCAGCGCGGAGAACCGCTGGCTCTCCCGTACGCGATGGCACACCTCGCCCCAATCATCCAGAGCCAAGTGCAATGGTGCCGCTTGCCCAGGCAGCCGCCACTTCCACCAGCCCTCAAGGACAACCCAGCCGAGCCTCCGGGTGTCTTGCAGCGCACGCCCCACCGGTCCCGTCAATGGCGGCTTGGGGCGCTCCTCCAGCACTGCCTGCACCAGCACCTGCACCGTGCCGGTGGTGGCGGATGCTTGCGCTAGCCACAACAGCCGTTGGCACTGCGCCTCCATGAGGGCGCCACGCGGTGTCCAGGCGTGAGCACCGACCACAAAACCTCGCGGTTCCGGGAAACTCGCGTTGGGCCCCACAGCGCAATTGCAGCGAGGGAGTCCAGCGCCCGCATGTCGGCCTCCCCGACTTCAGCCAATTCTGACCCCCATAGAGCCTTGGCGAGCGCGAGGGTGCCCAGCGCTGTAGCCCGCTGGCGAAGCACCGGGATGCACCCGATGCGGCGAAGGATGGCCTTGGCGCGATCCATCCGGGTCTGGAGGAGGGGCCCCGTGCCGCGCCGGGCTTCAACCCGGATACCCACGCCCAGCTGGCGAAATTCATCCTTGTTGGGGATTTCTAGGCCCCTGAGCCGCGCCGGGGCGTCCGCCGCCGTGGCCCCCAGGGCCCACGCCCCAGACTTGTCGGGGCGGACGTCCTGTCCAGTGATCCGCAGCCACTCGGCGGTGCGGTCACAGACATCCTGCCGATCCTGGGAGGTGCGTGTCATGGCTTGCGTGTCATCCGCATAGCCAGTGGGGCACAGCGCCGCTCGTCCGGCCCCCCGATGGACCACCATGTCCGGTTGGTCCCCGTGGACTGGCGGGAGCGCCCTGGTCGTCACCACGACATGGCGTCGCATCTCATCAATCTCCATCTTCCACACTGTGGTCAGGAGATTGATGAGGATGACGCTCAGAGGGCATCCTTGCAGGATGCCGTTCGTGGCACGCCAACCAACTCCCGAGGCACCCGGAGACCTTGAAGGCCCGCCGCAGCTGGCGGTACATGCCCGCCAAGGCCCGCAGGATGCCTGGCTCCAAGCCGAGCTCCTGCCCAACCCTCGGGACGACAGCCTGGGGGATCAGGTCAAAACACTTGACATAGTCAAGGTTGACCCCAAACAGGGTCCATCCCTTGAGGCGGGACAGCTCAAGCAGCACTTGGGTGACTGCCGCGGCGTCCAACGCCCCGCGGGCCGGCCGGAAGCCATAGGCCTCCGGGTGGGCCCAAGTCTCCTGCCAACGCAGGACCTCCCACAGGCGGGTGCCCGCCCAGAGTCGGTACACAACCGACAGCACAGTTAACGGCCTGGTCCCGAGTGGGCCCTCCTCCCCTGGCTTGGGGATCAAGGCAGTGTACCCGCGGGCAAGCACCTCCGGCCACCGGCCCGTGACCTCAACGAGAGTGAGCAGCTCGGCCAGCCAATCCAGCAGGCGGAGCGGGAGGGACCTCAAGTCCCCGAGGGACCAGCCGTCGAGACCTAGCGCCGTGGGGTGCATGAACCGCAGTCGCTTGCGCAGGTACCCTCCGGTTAGCGGCTTGTGCAGCATGGGGACCCGCCGTAAATGATGGCCGTACCGCGCGAGGAAGGCCGCCGGATCGGGCTCGGGCGCCTCAGCGTACTTGCGGTTGATCGGGCCCCAAGCCGCCCGAAGCAACTCGTCCATTTCCTGGACGTTGCCTGTCGGCGTGCCATCTGGCCGAGCCAGGAAAACCACTGGTGGGGAGAACTCCTCCTCCCGAAGCCAGCGGTACACGGCCCCCGGTCGCACGCTCATCTCCTCGACAAGCCATGCCTTCCACGCAGAGGTGCGCGCTGCGTCCTCGCGGCGCGCCTGGTCCCGAACCAGGCGCTGCAGGTCACGGATGGTCGCCTCCAGGTGCTCTGCTGCCGGGATCGGCACCTCCCCCAGCCGTGGCAGGTCGGGGAGTGCATCGGACCGCGGCAGGCGCAGCGCCCGTACCGCTTGTATGCGGCGCCGGGCTCCCCGCCAGGCCTGCTCTACCGCCCTTGGCGGCACATGGGGACGTGCCGGAGCTGTGCGCCGCCAGTTGAGCACGGGGCGTAGCGCACCAACAGCCGCATGCAGGCGCGCCAGCGGCGCAGTCTCCGGCAGGCCCGTGACTGGCTGCTGCCTGGGGCACAACCGCACCTGACGCACTAGCGCGTCCGTGCCCCGTCCGCGCTGTGCAGTGCTCGGCGCTGCCCTTGGCGCAACAGGCAGAGGGCATGCAGGGTCCACCTGCTGCGGTTGGAGCTCCGGGTCCGACAAAGCAAGCAATGCCTCTTCGGCGGCCCACGTCCAGTAGGCCCACACTGCGTCCACATCCGCGGACTTCAATACTGCCTCCCAGTCAGCAGCGAGGGGCGAGAGGAGGCAGTCCTCCAGGTTCCTCCGCTGCTCCTCTGGTCTTTCCGGTATCGAAATAACGGGGGGTCGGACTGCCCACCACACACGCTGAGTGGCACGCGATAGGCGCAGGGAGAACACCACCGGTCGGTGCCCTGGAATGCCCGAGCCACGCACTGCCTGGACGTCCTCCAGTGCGGTGGCGACGCGCGGGTCAGCGAGTATCCCGTCAATGCGAGTACCTGCACTCGCCCCCGTCGGGGAAAAACGGCACATACAGGCCTCTTGTGACTTGTTGAACTCCAAGTCCAAGTCCACAAGCCGGCGTGTCAGCAGTGCCGCCAGCAGAGGCTCTGGCGCCGCCCCCAGGTCGCCGAGCGGAAAATTGAAGTCTGCCCCGACGACCAAGGGCGCATTCCCCAGGCGCGCCAAGTGGGCAGCCACAGAGGTCCACAGCTCCCTATTGAGCGCGTCATCGCCATACACCCCGTAAACGCAAATGGGGTGCAGCGCCGAGGAGCCGTCGCCCAACGCCAGCCGCACGTGCACCCAACGTGCAGAATGCCACAAGTCCCAGACAAGCGGGTCGCGTTCCCGTTGCCTGGGGAGCGGCGGGGCCTCTGCCGTGAGTGCTGCGCGGGCAAGGATGGCCACCCCCCCCAGGCGAGGCATCCCACATCCCCCCCCCCCGGGACTCCAAGGGGGCACCCCAGAAAACATTCCACCCACGCTCCCGGAGCAGCGACCGCAGAGCTCGTTGTCCCCCCTTGGTGAGTCTGGTCTCCTGCACCAGAACCACGTCATGGTCCCACCCTGCCACCTCATCCACGTGGTGACGCAAGGAGGTGACGTTCACCAGCCCCACACGCAACAAAGCCGGCCCAGGGTGGGGGTGAATGTCGCCGCACTGCCCCAGGCCCCCCCCTTCCCCAATCTGCACCTGGGGGTTGAGGGGGGGGGGGAGGGGGGGGAGAAGAACCCAGACCTGCAGCCAGCGGCGGCTCTGGCGCTCGCGGGTGACGCGCGTACGCGTCAAAGCGAGCAGCACCCGCAGCTGGAATTGCGAAAAGCTGAAGTGTTCTGCGCGGCACAGGGGACAGTGGGGTGCCTTGGACGCAGAAAACGGTCCCCTTGCCCCCCGGCCTGCGATGCAGGGGCGGTTAGCACCTGTGCGAGCAGGCGCAGCGCATATACCAAGCGCTCCCTGCATGTGATAAGCAGTGGCAGGCAGGGGGGCGAGAGAAAGGGGCAAGAGAGGGAAGAGCGCCCACAGCGAGAGCCAGGCGAGAAGGGCGACCGAGCGCCATCCACCCGGCCCTGGGTTAGCCTCTACATCCCCACAGGTGAGGAGGGAGGGGCCCCTGCCAGCCCAGGTCACAGGAATGGCCAGGCTGTGCCCAACGGCGGCTCGTCCCCCCCTGGCCCAAGTCACAGGGGGGGTCAGGCTGTACCCTACAGCAGCGGGAGGTCCCTCCCTGGCCCAGGTCACAGGGGGGGTCAGGCTGTACCCTACAGCAGGACGTCCCTCCCTAGCCCTAGCCACAGGGGGGGGGGGGTCCAGGCTGTAGCTTACAGCAGGTCGTTCCTCCCTGGCCCAAGTTACAGGGGGGGTCAGGCTGCACCCAACAGCAGCAGGAGGTCCCTCCCTGGCCCAGGCCACAGGGGGGGTCAGGCTGTACCCTGCAGCAGGTCGTCCCTCCCCAGCCCAAGCCACAGGGGGGGGGGGGGTCCAGGCTGTAACCTACAGCAGGTCGTCCCTCCCTGGCCCAGGTAAAGGGGGGGTCAGGCTGCACCCAACAGCAGCAGGTCGTCCCTCCCTGGCCCAGGCCACAGGGGGGGTCAGGCTGTACCCTGCAGCAGGTCGTCCCTCCCTGGCCCAAGCCACAGGGGGGGGGGGGGTCCAGGCTGTAACCTGCAGCAGGTCGCCCCTCCCTGGCCCAGGCTACAGGGGGGGTCAGGCTGCACCCAACAGCAGCAGGTTGTCCCTCCCTGGCCCAGGCCATAGGGGGGGTCAGGCTGTACCCTACAGCAGGTCGTCCCTCCCTGGTTGGGCCACATCGGGGCATGCAGCGGCCGCCCCGACCACCCCATCCATGGGCGCGTCCGCACCACTGTCCCCAGCCCCCCCAGCTTGCCCCTCGGCCTGTGGGGGGGGGGGGGGGGGGTCGGACCTGGGCCGTTCTGCCTACCGCGCGGTACGTATGGCGTACCTGCGTCAGCCCGCGGACCTCCCATGTCTTGGGGAGGAGTCGGGAGTCCGCGGGGGCCAGAGTCTTCCCCGGCCAGCCCTCGTCGACGCCCTCCAGGGTGACGTCGAACTTGGGGCGTTCCTGCCCTGTGGCAGTGAGGTGCGTATAGGATACGACCCTCACATTTCCCGCCTCCCCTCCGAAAACCTTGGGGATCTCCCCCCTGATGGCCTGGTAATTCCCGAAGGCCAAACCAAACCCAATGGGGTACCCCCCCACCCGAACAATAATGCGAGGGGGGGGTATCGCTGCGTCCAGAGCCTCCCCCACCAGCTCCCTGATCCCTGAAGCGATGGGGCCCGTACCAAATAGCCGGACCCCCACCCTCCCCGCAGAGTCGCCCTCCATGAGCCCCCCGAAGGTGCCCAGCTGCGGCTGCTCGGTCAGCCGCTTCCACAGCTCTGGCAGCGGCGCCCGTGAAGCTGCGGGGAGCGTCAGCCAGAGCATGCGGGAGGGGACAGGGCTCTCCTCCCCCCGCAGCCAGGGGCGGCACGTCACCCCCAGCACCTTGCCGCTGGCCCGCAGCGCCGCGGCGGCCTGTGCATGCGGCAGGGCAGTCGCCGCCTCGTAGACAGACCCCCGCTGTGCGACGGTCAGCGGCAGCTGCGTGGCGTCGACGGGCGCGACCAAGGGCGCCAGGAACGCCTGTACCCTCTCTCGGACCCATGAGCGGGCCCGGGCAGATTCCCCGTGCGCGACCAGCAGCGCGGGGTTGACGCAGACAGCGAGACGGACTACCTGCATGGACGCGTCGTCCCCCTCTGGGGGGGGCGGATCGCCCTCGTCGTCCTCGCCGTCGGCGGCCTCGTCTGCGCCCATAGCGGCATCGTCGCCGTCGCCCTCGGGCAAGCGCCGCCATCGCAGGCGGAGAACGTGACCCGGTGGGCACGGGTCGATCTCCTCCGGCGTTTCGCACTGCCAGGCGCCCCGCTCTGGCACCGCTTGACAGTGCAGCGCCGCCCCAGGGAGGTCCAGAGTGTGGCGCTCGCGGCCCGCAGCCCGGAGGAGCGCCGGGACGGAGCAGCTGCCGCGGCCCGCGCGCTGGACCAAGACGACCGCGGACACCGCGCCGACCTGGGGCCAGGTCTGCAGAATGTCGGCGGCCCTGGCGTGGGCCCCCGCCAACGTCCGCCCCAGCAGGCCGACCTCGGAGAAGACGGAGGAGGGCTGGTCTGATACTGGCCAGTCCCCAACCGCCTTGCCAGCGGCGATCTCGCGCATGCCCTCCGCCTGCAGGGGGGCGAAGTCGGCCTCCCGCCAGTTGCGGGCGGGCTGGAACGCGGAGACACGTGGTGCCCCGCGATATATGCGTAGCAGCGCCTCCGGCGTTGGCTGCAGGGGCGCCGATAGCGTGCCCGGCCGTTGTGGGGCAGGCTGCACCACTACACGTGGCCGGGAGCCTGCAGCAGGTCGGGCCTGGGCCGCGGCGCCGCTGGTGCCGTCGATGACCCGTTGCGGCGGTGGCCGCTGCTGGGCAGGCGGCTGTACTTGGTTGCGGCTGCGTGTCGCGGCCGCGTACGAGACGTGGTCCCCCGAAGAAGGAGGAGGGGGGCTCCGCTGAGGGCCCTCCGCCAGCCCAAGAGAAGCGCGGACGGCTGCCCCGACCGCGGCACGCTCGTCCCGCGGGACGCCTAGCCACGCCTGCGCTGTGTACGTGGGGGCGGGAGATCCCTCGGCGCGGGCGGACGGCGGGCCTCGCATCCGGCGCGGTCGTCGCAGCGCCCGCCATGAAGCCACCCCGTGCCGTGGGCGCCCATCGCCTAGGTGCAGGCCACGGGCCGCGTATCCCGGCATGCTTGCACGCTGGGGTCCCATGGGGCGCCACCCTGGTAAGGGTTTGGGGGGCCCTGGGGGATGACCCCTCTGCAGGCGCAGGGGCGCGCATGCACATACCACTGCACCACCTCGTTGTGGTGATTTGTCCAGGAGGTCCAGCCGCAGTCTCCATCCGGGCGACGCCCCGGCGCAGCCGGCCTCGCCGCCGACTGATCGGGCTGCGGATTCGGCCGCGAGGGCGGTACGCGCGCCGGCCGTTGCAGCCAGCCCCCGGCGCTGCGAAGGCCGGATATTTCCGCCTGGGCCTCGGCCAGCTGTTGCTGAACTGCGGCAAGCTGGCGGCTCAGCGCGTCGATCTGCTGCTGCTCCGCAGTGGGCGGAGGTATGGGCGGGGAGTCGGCGCGCCGGCCGCGGGAGCGCGGGCGCCGATGGTGCCCCCCTTGCGGGGCGGGGACTGCCCGTTGGCCGGACGGAGCTCCGGCTGCAGCGGGCGGCACAGCGGCAGGGCCGGTAGGCGAGGGAGCCGCGTCGACGTTGATGGCGACCGCGGCGGCAGACCCCGACTGCGCGGGGGCGGGCTGGGGCTGCAAGGCCCCGACGATGGCAGCGGCCATCGCAACCATGGATGGCTGCAGGGCCGCCGCGAGAGACGCTGCCAAGTCGCTGTTGGCGGCCATGACGACGGGCGAAAATGTTGTGTAGCGCAGCCGCGAACAGACGCGCACGCGCGGGCAAAGCGCAATGAGTGATAAAGAGCGAGATGTGTGCTCTCATCAGGCTCACGGGGGGAGCCCCAAGGTGCGAGCCCTGAAATTCGCCGGGGGTCGAGGGCCGGCTGAGGCGCAGCAGCAAGCCGCTGCAGTCGCGAACGCAGATCGCGCGGGCGCACGCCGTGGGCTGGCGGCGCACTGCGACGCTGCGTGCACTACGTGCGCTGGGGAAGCGGGTGGCGATGGGTAGCCAATCCCGCAGCGAGGACCACCTGGTACAGCACTCAGTGGGAAACAGTGAAAGCACGTGAAGCAGCAGTACAAATCACCTATTCGAAGGGGGGGGGAGGGCGGGGGAGGGGGGGTCTGAAGGGGGGCAGGAGGGGGGGTTGGTTGGGACCCCCCTCCTCCCAGGGCCCCCCTACGATGCCTCAGACATTGGAAGGGGAGGGGGGGTCTAGGGGAGGAGGGGGGGGGGTTACCCCCCCCCCTCCTACGGTGCACGACCGTTCTAATACATCACTGGGGGGGGGGTCCATACGAGGAACCACATCTCTGGCCCAGTGCTCAACAAAGTGCACAGCGGGCGCAAGGGACGCTGAACGTCCCCTCAACATGAGGCCAAAGTCTTGATGTACCGTTCTGTACTTGTTTTGGATGCATTGCTCTGGGGCGCAGTCCCTCCACTGCACGTGCTGCTGCCTACCATTGCCTGTGGTATGAGCGGCTTTCGAGGGTGCCAAGAGGACAGGGCGGTGGCACAGAGCGCAGGCGTCGAGGGTGCCAAGAGGACAGGGCGGTGGCACAGAGCGCAGGCGGCATCGGGACCTGACGCCTGCACGCGATTCTGTACAAAATCCTGGAAAAGAATCAAAAGCCATCAGTTGTGCACCTTTGCCCTTGTGCAGAGCCACTTGCCAGACTCAATAGTCTGGGCTGGGCTGGGCCACGAGGCAATTCAATCAACGCAAAGACAAGGGGATTCAAGAGATCAGCAGCAAACCACAGGTTCATGTCAGGAGGGGGGGGGGGATAACGCCCCCCCCCCCCCCCCAACAACGGATTACCAAATACCAATTACAAAATTCAGTGGACCGAAAATGGGCTTCGAAAGCGGGTCAGGGGGTCCTGGATTCCCCAATATAGACAACCCCACGATGAGTTGATCTGTTGGAGGTGCGTATCATGGGGAAATCTTTTCAAAAAATTGTCCCTCGGGTCCGCCTTGCAGCCCACTGGATGTGCCATTGGCAGTGAGCAGACTGCCCTGTCCGAAGCACTTCTGTGGGAATTTCGCTAATCCAAATCATAATCGCGGCCCTCAGGACCAACTGCATGCACGCAATCCACAGTGCTTATATAGTTTTCCAGCCTCGGCAGCCTTCTCCCCTCTTCGAGGTGCCTTGGTTAAGGCAATAGAATTTAATGTAGATATCAGGAAAAATAGTTTTTGCCAGAAATCTGTTTTTGCAATCCCCCCACCAAAATAATTGTGTCAATATCATATCTTGGCCATAGATCAGCGATGGTCGACACCCTCCACAATCACTCTGGCATCCACAGCAGTACTCCACAGGCGAAACTCTCACATCCACCCCAGGAAGAGGAGGGGGTATGGAATCAAGGCTGAAGGAGTACGAGAGAAACACACGCACCCTGTGCACCGTGCATGCCTTGTTAGCGGCCCATCTCTGGAACTGTTGTGTATTTTCAGGGTGGCAGGGATATGGTGGCCTAAGGGCTGAGCATACAACAACGGAGGCCTCCACTCTACCTCCTCACCAATGGTGGTTGTAGCCGCCCACACCCCCTGCCAGGGGAGGGCCGTAGGAAGAGGAAGAGGAAGAAGACGAACTCTCCGGTATGGCCCTCAGACCGAAGAGCCCAGGGTGCCGAAGCCTGTTGGGTCGAACGTTTCACGTTTCAGTGTGCCTAGTTCAATGAGGCAGTCGTTTCGCTTGGTGCCCTGTCCCGCAGCCACAGCACACGGGCTCACCATGAGGGAGGGGGAGATTGTGGTGAGGTGCAGTAAAAAGCACAAGGGGAAAGAAAGTGCAGTCCGCACACGTCGAAAACGCACGCATCATGGACACATTGTGCATCGCACCGCGGGTGTCTTTCTCTATGCCGGTTGGTACTTCCGGGTGAACGTACGTGTTCGCCTTTTGAGGGGGAGTGCCGCCCTCAGACGTGCAGCCCTCGTGAGATTATGGGAACGGGCCAAGGTCCGAGTCCACAGGGTCCGAGTACACAGCTTTGCAACCTCCATGTTCTCATGATCTATGTGCAGTTCCCGCGCGGCGGCACGGCCGATCTCGAGCCACTCATCCATGACAACCTCCGCAGCCGAGAGTCCACACTTTGTGAAGAGCGGCCCACGGGTGATGTACCTGGTATCCACAGAGACCATGGCACAAAGCTGCAGAAGATGGTGCGGGGGTGTGGTGGGGTCATCGCGTGGCCATTGGCAAGAGAGAGGGCGTAGACACAGAGGGGCCACTGGTGCTCCAGGTGCCCATGGCAAAGGGGGGTGGCAGGTCTTGGTTGGGGTCCCTTCTCGCTGCAGGTGGCTGGCCCTTGCAAGTTCACGAGCACCGGCACAAGTCCAAGACGCAAGCCCAAGCCAAAGTACAAGATTCAAGCCCAATCCCAAGACACAAGTCCGCGCCACAAGTCCTGGGCCAGGTCCAGGTCTCAAGCCCGAGCCCAAGTCCAGGTCCCAAGCCCAAGTCAAGTACCAGTCTCAAGCCCAAGTCCAAGCAACCAGTCCAAAACCACGACTCAAGCCCAAGCCCAGGTCCAAGATACAAATCCACACCGAAGTCCAAGACACGAGCCCAAGATCAAGACGCATGTGGAGTGCAAGCCCAGCCCGACACGGAGAGCCTGGCCAATGGCGGGCCACAGCAGTTGCATGTGCGCATCTGGTTTTGTTGCATGTGTGCTCGCCAGCACAGCACAGCACCACGCAGCATGCCACGCGCAATAACACCACGGCACAGCACGCAACGGCCAGGCACAGCACAGCACAGCACAGCACAGCACCACACAGCATAACACAGCACAGCACTGCACCGAACAGCACGACGGAAGACGGCACCACACAGCGCCCAAGGACACAGCACAGCACACGGCAACGCAAAACAGCACGAGATAAAACAGCACGGCACAACACACACAGCACAGCGCAACACAGCACAGCACCGCACCAAACAGCACGACACAACACGGCACCGCACAGTGCCAAAGAACACAGCACAGCACACAGCAGAGCAAAACAGCACAAGTCGAAACACCACGGCAAAATGCACACAGCACAGCGCAACACAGCACAGCACAGCACAGCGCCCAAGGACACGGCACCACAGCACACAGCAGCACACAACAGCACGAGACAAAACAGCACAGCGCAACACAGCACAGCGCCGCACCGAACAGCACGACACACCACGGCACCACATAGCGCCAAAGGACACAACACAGCACACAGCAGCGAAAAACAGCACAACGCGAAACAGCACAGCACAACGCAAACGGCACAGCGCAACACAGCACCGCACCGCACTGAACAGCACCGCGCGCCATGGCACTGCACAGCACCAAAGGACACAGCATAGCACAGCTGCCCTACCTGCCGTGCCCGGGGGGGAGGGGGGGGGGGGCGACCCCAACATACATGGCTCAAAATGATCCCCACGTTGCGCTGATCATTTTGACTACACATATGTGGAGGAAACTTTTTTCGTGAAAAAAATTTTCCGGGCCAAATTTTGTGTTCCGGCGCCTTTGGTGGCAACATCCGTCCTTACACAAAACAAAGGGCCTGGCACGGAAGCCCCTTTCTGGAACCTCCTCCCCCCTCCTTTGCCGGGCGCCCATGCCATCCCCCCCCCCCCCCCCCCCGCAAAGCAATTTTCGGGCCGCCCAAATACACCTTCCACATTCTCGGGGGCGATTTCAATGCAGTCCATCAACCGTTGATCGACAGCGTCGACATGGTTACCCCCCCCCTACTGGCCCTGGCTCAACAGCCACCTCTCAGAAACGACAGGCACCTTACTCGACTGCTGGTGCACCAAACATCCGCTGGAGCGCTCATACACTAGATTCTCAACAGCATGGTCACTGCGGGGGCGCACAAAGTGCGGGGCGGCGAGGGGGGGATCGGGTTCCTTCACGGAGCAGAAAACAGACATAATATACCGCGCTCGCCCCCGCACCCGTACCCGTTTTCAAGCGCAACCCTTGACTTCGAGAAGAGTGCAGCACTGTGACCGTGACGCGTTGTTTTCTGCGTCTGGCACGCTCCGGGGGGCCTTCACTCAGACAAGAGGTACACAAACATCGCGGCACTTTCAGACTCCCGTCCACCGCCGGTTCTGCTTTACCTTCCCTTCACTGCATTCTCGGGGGTCCCCAATAAGGGCGACAAATACATAAGTGGCTACCTCACTCTTGCCTTGTCCGGGGCCCAAAAGAGGGCGGAATTGCAACGTAACACGTGCATTTTTCGGGGTCCCCAAAAAGGGGGACAAAATCAGAAGTGGCCTCCTCATGCATGCCTTCTTTACGGCCAACAAGAGGGCAAAAATGCTACAAAACCCCTGCATTCTTGGGGGTCCCCAACATGGCGGACACAAAAAGAAGTGGCTGCCTCAACCTTCATTCTCGGGGATGCCGTATCACATCTGTATGGGAAGGGGGGTGGTCACAGAATAGAGTTACCTGCCCCAGGCAGGCATAGGATAGGGGGATCTGTTCTCCCCTGTCCTTTTCTCCTTTTGCGTGTCTTTTGTACTGCATCTGCTGTCAAAAATACAAGGACTCAACTCGTACATGTATGCAGATACTCAATCATTGAAGGAGCGAACCTCATTCACATATTGTCTGAGATACAGGATGGGATGCATCTGTTTGCGAAATTCTCCGGACAAGTGCTCAATCTGACAAAATTCGGAATTGTGATCAAAGGTCATTTGACCACGGCAGAAAAGGTCACATGGAAGTGACTAGGGATGAACAGTTACTGTTGGGGATCCCTATAGTGGATTCCGTTAAGTATGTGGGGGTACGCATGGGCAATGTGACGTCCAATGCGGTGTTTGTGTTTCCTTTCGGAGAGGCGCAGAGGAAGGCAAGCTGCTTTACCACCTATGGACTGTCGCTGAAAGAAAGAATCTTGCTTTTGAAAACATGGATTCTTCAGTGTGTGCCGACTGCACGGGCGTACTTTCCATCTGACATCACTGTAAGAGTTGTGCGCCATGTATACCACACGGCCCCAGGGGTGGACAGCTGGGGCGTCACTGTGCGCAACCTGGCACAGCCAAGGGAACTGTGGGGACACTTGGCCCCTACACCAAAAGTCTGTCCGCACGCGCAGTTCGGTCTACCGTTCCACAAACTCCTACAGTCACCTGCAAGGTGATTTTTTGCAAAAATTTCCATTTTTGACCTGTAGAGGGTGGAAAACTGCTTCAGCGGTTTGTGTACACACCAAAGGCCATGGAACCACCAACAAACAGCATCTTTGAAGCTTTTGGGGGGGCCATGGCTCAGGCTAGATGGGCCCAGTGGCCACTACGTGGGTCCCCATGGGCGCTCAAGTACCCGTATTGTCACCAAATGATCACCCAAACCCATCCTAGGGGCAACGGAAGGTTTTCATGAAAACTCGAATTTCGAAAAAAATTCACGTGCCACTAAACAGCCCATCCAGTGTGAAAACGGCCAAGTCCTCGCTGGCAAGGGGCCACAAGGGGGGGGGTTGGGTTGGGTTGGGTCAAGGCCTCATCCGGACCTCCGGGACCACGGATATCGCCCTTCCCTGCGCGTCACAACTGGTCCGGCGGGTTCACGGTTGTCCGGTCTCAAGGCCTACCGGACTGATGACCGCCCCCGTACCCCGCGGTGGCACACGCGGGAGGGAGATGCCGCCGTGCCTGTGTGTGTGGGGAAGTGTGTCGCCTGGTGCTCCAGGCCCCGGTGGGGAGGCTGGGGGAGCCTGACACTGAGCCCACCGGGGGAGTTGTCGGCCTGGACACGCCACCTCCAGGTCTACCGACATGCCGCTGGTCGCCCACTACTGCCGATGGCAGGGGGTGGCCAAGCTCCACACACGACTGGGGGCGGTCCGCACTCCCTGATTGCACTGGCACGGGTGGTGCTGCTCTAGGCTGGACCTGCCTCCCACGGTGACGGGGCGGGCGGTTGGAGGGGCCCCGGGGCGCGCCGAGCGCTTCCCTGCCCCGGGGTCCACCCGGGCCAGAGGTCCAGGCGGCGGTGCAACTGTCCTCGTAAACGGGGGGGCCCGGAGGGCACACCACCCGAGTGACCGCTCCTTGGCACAAGGGGGGGGGGTGGGGGGGGCAAATGGGGGTACCCGGAGTTGGGACCCGGGACCCCGCCATGGGTTAGGGGGTCCGTATACAAAGAAAAAAAGTCTTCAGGACCCAGGTCCAAATACAAACACAGCGGTCACAATACGCAAAGAAGTTTTGACCCCCCCAAACCCAACCCAACCCCCCACCCCAGCCCCCTTAAAAAGGGGTACCCAGGGGGGTCAAAATCCAAAAAATCATTGGGGGATCATTTTTGGTCCTAAAATGATGATTTAACAAGCGGTTAGACGTCAGAAACCATGGTCATGAAATTGGGCCCCAAACACGGGCCCACCTTCCACATCTCGTGTCCACCGGAGCATTGGAGGGTTTCCCGTGTCCACGTCGGCCCCCGTGTGCACCACCGCGCCCGGCCTCCGCTGCGCCCCTTGTTCATCCCCTTCCCTCCCACGTCCGTGTGGATGCCCCACTCGGCCGCGTCTGGGTCAGCGGGGGCCAGTGGGTCCTGCCGGGCCACAGCCGCCATGCCGCTGACGCAAAGGACTGTCATGATGGCCCGGGCTCTGATTCATGGGGTCAGTCCGCCAACACAGCCGGCATCGGCCATTCAGGCATCTGCTGTGATGGGCCTGTGAGAGGGGGGAGGGGGGGAGCAGGGATGCATTAGAAGGGAAGCAGCCTCGGAGCTGGCTCCAGAAACGGTTAGACAGGCGGTTGGAGGAGGTTGCCAAGGCGGTTGGGGGCGGTTACTGTCGGTTACAAATGCCATTGAAGCCGGCATTTGGCGTCAGGGGGACAGTGGCTGGGCATAGGCTGGGCGCCCGGGAGGGGGGGGGGGGGGGGGGGCCTTCCAACGCATCCGGAGGGGGGGGGGGTCGCAAGCGCGGGGGTGTTCGTCAAGCGACACAATGACAAGGGCAGGGGAGGCGCGGCAGTGGGGTCACGCCGGGGGCAGTGTTGCGGGGGATCGGCCGAGGACGGAGCGGAAGCGATGGTACCGCAATGACGTCGCCCGTTGGGGAATGCCGGCGTTGAGGCCGCTGCCCCGCAGCCAGCGGGCCCACGGCGGCCACGTGCTCGTGAACGCCGAGGCACATGGTCCTTGGGCGCCGGCAGGCCTGGGCTTAGACGGCGTGCACCACATGTGCGCTGGGCAAGGGGGGGGGCATGGGTGTGGAGGGCGGTGCAGCGGCAGGGGTAATCCCCCACCCCCCCCACGCCCGAATCGGCAACTTCTTCTCAGAGGACACAGGACATTTCCCAAAGGGTCTGCGGCCCAACTTCGGGGCACAACTTGCGTTGTTTTGGCCTCAGACCCCCCCCCCCCCTTGCCCCACTGCAGGCCGCCCCAAACACCCACCCCAAACACCCACCCCAAACACCCGCCCCAAACACCCACCCCAAACACCCACCCCAAGCCACCCCACCCCGCCCGCCCGCTTGCCCGCCCCACCCCATCCCATGCCACACACACACCACCGCCTTCCCCCCTGGGGGGTAGACCCAGCAGTAAAGCAAGTTGCTCGGGTCAAAATAGCCGGCAACGCCGGGGCGACGAGTAGGTCGGCCAAGCATCAGGAATGAATTGGACATGTGCTGTTGGGAGAGTGACCGGACGCTTCTGCTGGAACATCGCCGGGGGTTGTGAGCTGTCAAGCGTGAGATGGCTCCTGCGCACAGCAAATCCCTGGCAAACATGACCCAAGACGAGAATGGCCAAGCAAAGCGCTGGCTTAGGAACTGGTCCTGTGGTGGTTTGGGGCTGTTTCTGGCCACATTGCATTCGAGTAGGCAGGGCTGTAGAGGTCAGAGTACCGCCAGGGGCCTAGTTGTGTGGGCGGAAATCTTCAAGGGGAACAATAGGTGTGCAGATTTGTTGTGTAATTGCCCCCCCCAGAAAGTTTTTTGAGTTCTCAGCCTGCGTTTGGCCGTGTACAGCCCACGTGCCATCGTACTTTTTATCTTCCAAATTTTCAGGGAGTCTGAAGTAGGCGTCTCGTTGGCATTTCTTTGCCACATGTCAACGTCTTGCTCCTCAGTGTGTGGCTGTGTAAAGGAGCGAAGAGCCGTAAAGGAGCTTGACCTTGGATTATGGATCTTGTGCAATTTCCTACCCGAATGTTAAGAAGAGTTGCATAATTTTCCCCTACATTTTTCTGAACATATTTTGGCCCGCACAAACTTTGGCTCGGAATCGTAGGTGGGGCAGTGTGGGTCAGAGTAGAGTAGGCGGGGCAGTGTGGATCAGAGTGCATGGGGCAGTATGGGTCAGAGGAGGGGGGGAGGGGGCGTACGGTGCCGTTGCAGCATTAAGGTAAGAACATCTGTGTCAGAATAAATATTTCCGGCCGGGCTTTTGGATTGCTGCCTCTTTGCCTCATTGCAAAATGAAGCCAGCCTTGCCTCTCGAAACCAGCCTTCCTAAAAGCTAGGGAGCACGGGATGGGGCAGAGTCGATGAGGCGGGGCCGCACAGGTCGCCGTCGGGGGGGCTGAGCGCCGCCTTTCGGAGCACGCCTTTGCAACGCGACCAGCGGGGCCACATCGGACTGGGCCAGCCCTATTGCATCCCCAGCAGCTGTGCAGGCAGTCCGCTGACCTTGGCAGCATCGTGCGTGTGCCGTTGGGGACCATTCTTGGGGTGGAGCTGGTCAGTTTCAGCATGCCCCTTT